>JAOZGT010000004.1:0-27559 GCA_035578325.1 Coelinius sp. EB29 | reverse complement strand
GTTTTGTGCGGTTGTGTTTTTACGTTTTCTGGGATCTCTTGAGACAAAGTTCAGGCTAATAGGTTGACTGTAGTCTTAATTGACGAGGTGTGGTTGAGAATTAATCTTGGGTATTAATTTTGAATATAAAATTTTGAAAAAAAAAAATTGTCAACGGATTTAATTATATATTGTACGTGATTTGTCATTATAATTAAGAGGCCTCGGGAGTAAAAAAAAAAAATAGTGAAATGCGGGAAAAACTTTGCTCCACGAATTTTCCGCCAAGAGAGCATGGAAAATTATGAAATATAATTTAAAAAATTGGTTCATTTTTTACTCACAGGATGTAATGAGATGAGGATGCCCGGAAGAGGATAAATAATTTTTTTCAATGTTTAAACTTACGAGGTGGTTGACAGGTTCTCGTGCCGCCATTTTGCTTGGATACCCCTTCCCTTCACTCTAAGATGGCGGCCCGAGGACTTGTCAACCACCTCGTATGTTTAAACATAAAGAAAAAATATTTATCCTCTTCCAAGCATACTCATCTCGTTTCACCATGTGAGTAAAAAATGAACGAATTTTTCAAAGTATCCTCCTAAAAAAAAAGCATGCATCGGAAACTGTCATGGCGGAGGTCCATGCAAAAAGTGTCATGACGCACTTCTCATGAGCAGTTTTTATGGGATTCTCATGAGAACACTCACATAAATGCACGCGCGGCCGCTTGCGGCCGCGCCATAATGTTATACTAGTGTTTCATAATTTTCCATGCTCTCTTGGCGGAAAATTCGTGGAGCAAAGTTTTCCCCGCATTTCAGTACTTTTTTTTAACTCTCGAAGCCTCTTAATCGTGTTTCAATATTTAATTCAGCTGTGGAGTATATTCAATGAAAATAAAAATAAATAAATAAATAAATAATTTCAACAGATATTCTTGTTTCTCTGACGACAAAAGAATGAGAAAATTCAATTACGTGAAAGCCAGAGCAATAAAATTGAGGTTAAAGAAATATAGAATGACTATTCATGCATTCTCAGACGTTTATACTCTCATGAATTGGTCATTGGGCCATAGAAACTCGGGGAAAAATGGAATGCGAATGCCTCACGCCTCTTGACAATAAACGTCAAGCGTCTCGCCGCATGCGGGGGATGAATATCGCATGCCCTCAAAAACCCTGGGATTCGTTCTGGTGTCATTGTGCACTCTGGCCCATACCAAAGGGATCAGTTTTTGAGCATCACAGTGGAAAATAGGGAATCCCAACTTCTCAGCCTCCTTTTTTTCTTCTCCGCGTAATTGCGATTTAAGAGGCTCCTCGTGTGCCCTTCTTGTATTTTTTTTTTTCACAGGAAACAGCTGTCGACCGCACGACACAATATACCACCTCCTATGCTCAACTATTGACCTCAAGAGGACTTCTTGATGCTTTCACGAACAGGATAAAAGGACAATTTTCGGCATTGTTGCTCCAGATTGAAGAATTTTGAGATTTTTGACAAACAGGATAATTAATTATTGTACTACATTTTTTTCTTTTTTTGAGATTTTAGAATTGAATGTTTTTGACATTTTGCGGAATTGACGACAATCATTGAAATGTGATGAATAATTTTTTTTTGTTGAATAAATAAATTGTTGATAAATATTTCATAATTGAAAATTATTATTCAATTAAAATAATTATCGTTACTCGTTACTATAAATAGGGCAGGAAAATAGTATGTGCATAGTACATTGTCAATTATAATAAATTATTTTTTTTTTAATGGGAAATTTTGAAAAAAAAAAAAAAAAAAGATAAATAAAATTCAAAACAAATCCTCTCAACAAAATAAGTTTCCCAGAGTTACACGGTGGTAGTACACTCTATTGTCACTGACTTTATGGTGGCCCCTCAAGTCTCATACACTCGACATCCGAAGTTGTTTAAATCCTTGTAAAAGTCGAGGATCGGATGCGGTTGGAGTGTCACTTTTCGTTCTCGAGTGGCTGCGATTGTTGCAGCTTTCAAAAGAGTGAAATTGAGTATATCCATGGTTTAGAAAGGAAAAAAAAAGAAGAAAAAGAAAAGAGTGTATTGGATGCGCGCGACGGGGGAATCGCCGTGTGACCTCTCCGGCAGGTGTGCTCCAAACTTTTCTAGATTTTTGAGAGAGAGGTATTCTACGAAATGCACTCTGAGATCTGCAGTCTTCCATTATTCCTCAAATATTTCAACGAAATATCAGAACGTAAATTAACTCGATTCCACAGAGTTTATCTCTTGAATTTTTTTCCCTCCATTTTCTTTTTCATAAGACACAATTAAGGGTTAATTCATGTAGAATTTCTAGTATTGAAGCGTTTCAATAATTTATGACTTTCGATAAATAATTTATCCACAATGAAAATACAATAATTTTCATGATTAATCACTGTGAATATAAAAAAAAAATGATTACAGTACAGAATTGTTAAATGATAGTAAATTGTCCCATTAATAACCTACCATTCGGTACTAATTTACTCCCATAAAAATCGTCTCAATGAGGCAAATTAAGAATGACTATAAATATACATTATAGCCGCGTGTCCCCGGTGGAAAATGATATACGATTTTGTAATGGTCGCTGGTATATGCACGAGAAGAGCCGACACCTGGCCCCTTTTGTGTTTAGGGACCCCATGGGCCATCCTCCAGTCGAGGACAGATAGTCTTAGAACGACTGAATGTCGATATGAATAAAAAAAACCCTTTTCCATCAATAAAAAACCGTGATAAAGATTTTATATTCAATCAAAAATCAATTAAATCCAACTTTTATACACGGAGAGAAATTTTTAGTAAAAGTTACCATTTCGTTTGATGAATGTGTTCTTCCATAAATTTCTTCTTCTTTTCTAACTGGAAATTAGTAAAATTTTAAATAGTAATTTTTGTCTAGATTCCAATAAAAATTCTAGGTTTGGTTAGTAAATTTTACGATTCTGTCTGGATAAAAATCATCCTACTGGTAGGATAAGAATTACTGTACCGTCAGGCTAATTTTTATCCAGACAGAATGGTAAAATTTACTAACCAAACCTAGAATTTTTATTGAAATCTAGACAAAAGTTACTACGCTGAAAGGGTAAAATTTAACACAAGTTGGACATAATTTATTTTCATCAGGACAATATTTCTCAAACAAAAAATAAAATGTCATTTTTATATATCAAATTCTATTGTTTAAAATTAGATTTTAATAAATTTTTAAATAGGATTGTCATTTTTAGCAAAAATTTCTCACCGTGTATTGATAAAAATAAAATTAAAGAGGAAAATTTTCCAAAAATCTGATGGACCATCCAGAATTTCTGGAAAAAAGAACAAAAAAAAAATCCCATTGAAAAAAAAAAGAATGGAACTGAAGGGCACGTGGAGAGTTTTGTTCATTCTCACTCGACTCAAGAGCTGATGTATAGAAGGTGTGACTGTGTTTGAATACACCACTGATTGGGCTATAAATGTGTCTCTTACATACAAATATATCGGTATTTCATATTATCCATTTACTTCATTGCAGATATATGTGATTGGCCCATGACCACACACGACTATTGCCATTCTCAATGACTTCTATTTTCCTGTTTTGTGTTTTGTTGACTCCTATTTTCCTGTCTGATGGACTGGCTGGTGGGAAGACTGATCGATATGTCTTGGTGGTCCTGAGAGGGCGTGTGAATTTTTTTTTATTTTATTTCCAGTACAATTGTGCCCACTGGTTTGACGTTAAATAAATAAGCAATTTAATCAGTTTTAATGAATAAATAAAATCATCATCATTTATTTAGCTTAGTTTACTGGTTCCATTGATGGGCTACCTCCGCTCTCAATCAAAGTGCATTATTTGATATTCATCGAGGTAAGACCTCACTATACAACACACCCTTTGAGTACAACGTATCAGAATTATAAGGATGATGCCCACTCACCGCCAAGACGCGCGTTCACAACTAGTTAGCGCCCAGTGCTTTCTCAAATCAAGCGACGCATTCTGACACAACTCTGACGCATAACCACCAGTGATACACCACCACGGACCCACCATCAACAATACAACCCATTGTACTTAAATCAGATTCAATTTGGGACCCATTGAAAATTAGGATTAATAAATTATTTGGGCAATTCATAAATCGACCCTTGATGGCTTGTGTGCAACTCTCTCGAGTGAATCTATCCACATCATATAATTTTTTTTTTTTTTTTCTTTCAGATCATTTCAACGTACGTATTTCATCGTGTCATTCTAATGGGTTTGAATATACATGGTTAGAATAGATTGTGAGATGTTGGAATGAAATAAAATGTTGAATTTTCGGTGGTAAACGATTAAAATTTCATCAGATTATAATCTCTCGGTTCGACATCAAAAGAATTTTGTTATTCTGATTCTTTATCTTGTATACGATATTCAAAATTATGGGCATTTTCTTTTCGAGGTAATGGGAGAGGGGGATAATATAGGAGAGGAAAAGTCTTAAATAGAGGAGCCGGGCGTCGGAAAAACCTGAGAGCCTTTGACAACCCGCAAACAAGGAGCCGACACGTTTTCGAAACAATTCAAGAACGAGGACTCGACGAAGCTATAATTAGCGTAGGATACCCTTGGACCAGGCCATTTGGACTCTGGTGTCATAAGTTTTCCACGGATATACTACAGAGAAAAAAAAACGTTCATCTTCTCACAATGCACCCGGCCTCGGATTCTTCATAGCTTTAGAAGTCACCGCACAAAATTAGTCTCACTTGAGAATCTTCAGTTATTTTTTTTTTTTTTTTTTAGGACAGCTATCGCAAAATTTGATCAGAAAATGGTTTCTGAATTATGGTCAACTTCGGAGGAAATCTGAGAAAAAAAAACGATCGTGTGGAGTCTATCATTGATTATTAATTGATTAATTTGGGAATTATAATGCATTCATTTAATGTATCGGATATGTGAGTTAATGTCAAATATGGACTGTATCGCTTTCCCCCCCTGCAAAGAGGGTGTCTTTTTATTTTAATTTAAATTCAATGTTAACTCTCTCAGGCATGTACACAAATAAATAAAAATAAATAAATAAATATGTGAGTTAAAAAAAATTTATATCTCAATATTTTTTTGTATAATTATAACAATTTTAATGATTGTTATATTATGGGGAAAATATATGGATAAATATATACTGTATATGTATATAAGTAATATATGGATGATCTTTTATTAAATTAATTATAATATTATATTAATATTAATATCAATATTAATATTATAGTATTAATTATATAATATGATATTATTATATGATATATTATTAATATAAACAATATATAATCCATCAATATATATATTTTATATATTAAATAATAGTTTCCGATATATCGAAATATATTTTTTTCTACAAAAGGTAAATCGTTAAACGTCACAATTTAATTCTAATCAAACAGTAATTTCTAAATGCTACACTTTTAATATCATCCAACGCATGATCAACAGAGTGTACAAGATTGATATAATAGGCAATCTAGACAATCAAGAATAATAGAATTGAGAAGGAAAAGAGAAACATCAAATATATGAATTGAAATGGGCGCAATAGCGCTGACAGAGAGGGCCATCTGTGATTTTTGGCTAAATGGAAGTTGATTTTCATTGAGGGTGGATTGAATTTAATGACTAGAATAAAAGTGGGAGGGGTTGAAGAATACAAGTCAAGAGCTGTCGTATACATGGGTGTTGAGAATTCATCGAAATGGTACGGGATTTATCGTCCATTCATACACAATCCCATTATACTCATCCGTGACTAAGAGTTATTCTATATTAAAATGAGATTCCTCTATATATATCTCTGACAAGGACTCAATTATATCCTCTTATTCGTATTGTCATATACATTAACATGTTGAAAATCATTAAATACTTTTAGTTTAATCAAATTTTTTTTTCACCATCGAATTTTCGGTTTATCAGAGTAATTTTAAAATTGAGACGATGATTTATCAAATTAAACCATTACGTCAATATTTCTCAAGATAAATCAATGCATTAAAAAACACAATGAGGAATATATAGCTGTGTAATTAAGTGAGAGCTTGACCTAACACCCCAACTACCCAACATCAGTGCCAACATCGTGCCTATGGTCATGCACGACCTCTCATGACGCCGAAGAGATATGGCTTATTACACATATCCAGTGCGATTGGCTTTATTTCATTACAACTCTTGACACTCTCAATATCGACAATAAATTGCATTCATCGAGTCATCCGAGTGATACAGTCATATCGTCCAATTTATTACCAATTTTTCCATTTTTTTAATTAATAAATTTCAGTTTAAACCCTCAAATTCTCTCACATAATTACAATTTTTCATGATAATCTTGCCGTATCAGGTCTTATCTCATCAGGATACATACATCATCGAGACATCCAAGTTTCGAAATTTCATCTTTATCTGAGTGCTGAGGTAACGGCTGACGAAAAAAACACGAGGAGGGGGAGGGGGAAATTATTTCATCATTCACAGTTTTTTTCAAAAGACCGTGAGATAAATGTTTCAATAATTTTCCAAATTATGGAGATTAATTGATTTTTTGTCTCCTCTAGACATGAATATTCCAACAATATATCTTTCAGTTTTAAGGAGGCGCTCGAATTTCCCTGACGCCAGGGCGTGGTTCGAGTTTTTAAAAAATATTGGGGAGTGTTTTAACCGTCGCAAATTACTTTGTCTTTCACCTTTTTCTGTTTCTTTCAATTTCTAAGAATTTCCAACTTCCTTTTTCTGGACTTTATTAGGAACTGAAAATATGAGTGGAAAGAAAAAACATTTTAATAATTCAGGAGAAAATTTTTTATTTACATAGAAATTTATCACTTTGGAAATTTTCAGTTTCTCACATTAGATATACCCATTATGCAATCATAAAGGGGTGAAGAAAACTCAGCAATTAGCAGAGTCGCGTGCAACTGAAATCACAGACGTATAACTTGCATGTTTAAAATTGTACATAGCCTTATACTAGTTGCAATCTTAATTCGAGGAAGAATTATAATTTGCGTGACGACAGTAGGGGTCGACTGGCCTTTCCCTCCACATGACCATGATACAAGAGGCCTGTTGACGCCAACTCTGCCCGTCAAAAGGTCACAATAACTTACCGATAACAATTGGCAATTAGTCACTGCCAATTAACGGCCCCTAAAAACGGTAAACAAGAGCCATTCATTTTTCTTGAATTAAAAAATATATACTTATTTTTAAGATAAAAAATTAATTTCTCAAATTTCGAGATTATAACCTGTTCGATCACTCAATATTTAATTAATTATTTGATATTGGAGATATGGTATACTAATAATCCAGAAATTCACTGCTCAAGCCGGGGATCGAACTCATCTCATCGCCACTATATTTAATTAATTATTTTATCCATGTGATACGATAAAAATATTTTGATAACGAACGTAATATATACTCTCCTTATCGGTAGTTTCATTAAACCCATTCGTCATGCCTCCAACAACAATACAGATATTATGAAAATTTATCAGTAGAATATAAATTGAATAAATGATATGGAATAATAGAAATAGAAATATAGAATAGGCGAAGTGTATATAAAGAGCTCAGAGAGAAGGAAAATGAGTTATGATGTACTGTATACAGAGTCAAGTTTTTTCTCCCCCTCATCCTCCATTTGTTTCACGCGCTGACGAGGAGAGGGAGCGTTATAATTAGGCCGTCCGATAAGGCACGAGTAGTCGTAACAAAACAACTTTTTGTTAATAATTAATGTACAATTTTAATTGCCAAGGCATCAACCGCGAGAACGGGGGGGGAGAGGGGGGTTGAAATTAATTACGCTGATTGCGATGCACCCATCATCGTTGCTGTAATTCTAACAGGGCTATCGTAATAAATATCATAATTATCATGAAATATCCATGGGAAAGTGAAGAAATAGGAAAATATTTAAAAGATATATTACGGAGAATATATAAGATGTATGTCGAATATATTTAATATATCTCAGATATATTTCCAGCCACAAATCAATATAAAAGATATATTCGAAATACAAGTGTTGAATATTAATATAGTATAGAATATTAATATGATATATATTAATTATATATTAATATATAATATACTATATCAAATATATTTGAAGATAAATATAGAAAATTGATTAATATTGATGTATAATCCATTTAGCGACAAAAATGCAAAATATATTTAATATCTCATATATTTGGACCTTTTTGGAAAAATATTTATATCGTGAGATGAAAAATCTTTATTTGTATTTATAATAAATAGGAATTATGAGGAAAATCTGATAATTGTCATCTCCAACTTGAAAAATATTTTCACATCAATTCATAATCCAAAATAATCCAAAATACCAACGGTCATCACTCGTGGTTAAGGATTTACAAATTGGATTATTTCGTTGGTGTAACAGAAAATGTGGGGGGGCGCGTGTAAAACAAGCAACGGGCATCATCTCTGATGGAGGTCTCGACTTAAGTCTGTTGGTAAGTCGTCTTTTGGCCCCAGAGGGTCTCTCTCGCCCCCTTTCTCGGTTTGTATAATCACGTATACCTGCCTCAGTGAGTATAAACGCATAGCACATAAGACAAGACAGCCTGAGGACAAACGAAACCAAGGGAGAAGCTAGAATCTCACGAATTTTCAGTCTCTTCTCGAATGGAACCTGTTAAGTCGACTAATCCCGAAGAGATTAGTGAACATGTACCGCCTTGTCAAAACTTGTCACCAATAACCCCTGAATAAACTTGAGGTAGAGGGCTTCTTCTTTGGGGTACGATATCACAAAACAAACTGAATTTAATCTGTTGAATAAATGAAGAATACTTTTCCTTTTTCTAGATAATAATTTTTGACAGTTTTATCTCAAATATATCTACCAAATTATATATTATATTTTTTAAATTTATTAAATATATTAATATCATATATCAATTATACCGATTAATCGAATTATATCCCCCCAAATACTCGATATGAATAGTAAAAATAAAAAAATAAATATCTTTATTAAGATACTTTAAAGGTAAATAAAGCCTACTCGGTCAAATTTTTCATCCGGAAATCTCTATCACCAGTGAAAGCAAGCAAAAGGGTGGCCACCCTCTAAACTACCTACACACACACACACACACACCCAGTAAGTGTATACAAATTCCAATACAACTGGAAAAGCCTTCCCCCAACCTCTTCTCTCCTATACAATCTCGTCCAGTCGAGAATTCTCGACGTATTCTCGGTATCTCTCACGTTTCGCGGCTATTTCTATGGGGGACAGACGCCCGTCTAATTTCCTGCCCTGAATTTGCAAACTACCGAGATTTCCATCCGTCCTTGACACATCAACGATTACATCTTAAATTAATTTCTTTACATGAAAAAATAGAAAAATAAATAGAAAACATTTTTTCTGTCATTGAGAAAACCTCAAAGAATAGATGAATTTCTAAACTTTCTTATAAGATTATTTACTCATCTCTCGTTGAAATATAACCATAAACTACGAGATACCAATAAATTTCCTATCCCATAAAAAGAAATCCGACACGTCTAGTTTCTACAATCCAATTGTGATGAATTTGATATTAATACTAAAAATAAAGAATAATAGAGAGCGAGATGACGCGTGGAAGCTGAAGAGGGGTGGGACCAGTGAATCGCGTCGCGGTGCATTAACTTCCAGGTTTTATATATCCATCTGGTTATGCCAGCACGCTCGGTTGAATCGATTCTCCTCCCAGGCTCCCATGAACATGTTCAACGTCTCCAATAGGATGAGCTGAGCCGTCACAGGGACAACAAATCATCCCTTGTTCCATTATTTTCATTTTTTTATGACTTATTCAACACCATATTGGAGTCTCAAGTGTCGGAGAAAGAGAATGGAAATAGAAGGTGAAGAAATAAAAATTCAGTACCAGTAGAATTCCATTATTTTTAGAAATATTTCTGAGTAAATCTTCTCCTCAAGAACCTATTACTGAACTGAAAGGTGATACATATTCATGAAGCTGTTTCATATCGAAAAATCTCGATCAGCCTGACTGCAATCTCATTGGTCAAATGATGGCATGAATTTAGTCATTTCATCGTACGCGATATAATTCCAAATCATTCGAACATTTACATTCGATAATAAAAATTATTTATTCGTATTTATGAAAAATTTTCATTGAGAATTTAATTTTTTGATTTTCATTATTATAGTATTATTATTTTAATCGAGTCAATATTCCAATTTGTTAATCATAATATATTTATTTTTTTATGGTTGCGACATCTATTGATGGATTGATGAAAAATAACGATTCTTTGAACCATTTGAATAACGACCAATGATCTATTGACAATGAATTCACCATTTTTAAATTACCTACTCAATTTTAATTCTCATATATTATAAATAAATTTTTCTATTTCAAGAATAATAAAAGAAAATTTGAGATAAGCGCGCGCAAGGTCTAGTAATAATGCTTTAACACCAGAAATACAAGTCGTTAAGTCAAGTCAACAATAAATTTTTGACATTCGTCTAGTCCCGTATTTTTAAATTTTTACCCCCCAAGTTGTGGAAAAAAAATACCACAAGAAATAACGCCTCCCCTGAGACAAATATGCGAGAAAAGAATGCCCCCCTAGGCAATAATTCCTTAATCCGAAAACATTGGTGAGATAAACTAAATCTCGTCTCTGAGAAAAATCTAGACAACTGGTATACAGTTTTCAAAGTACATTCCACAATGCGTATTATAAACTCTCTATTGTCCTCACCTAAACGTCCACTATTATTTCGTTAAACTGTAGGCGTGGCGCGAATTTTCAAACTGACCTTCCCTCCCACTACATTATACCCATAATGCATTTATCTCCCCTGAGAATGATGGATTCAGCCATTCATTGGGATTCACGTATACCAAACAAATTCAAAAAGTTCATCCAAAAGTACTAATTCCATTTAATCCCCACGATTTCACTCAATCCTCCGTGATTTATTCGAAATTTTTTCCTTCAGGAAAGAAAAAAAAAATTTCCTGTAACATTTATACGATAATTATGTTCAAATGATTGCGTGGGAGCAGGTGATGATGAATTTCTGAATGTCGGTGTCACTTTGAGGAGAATAAATGAGGGGGGAGGGAGAGAAAGAAAAAATTCTATCAAAGATCTTTTGAAAATTGACATTAAAAAGGAGAGAATATACTTCTCGTTGGGTATAGTTGAACAGTCGTTTAATCTAATATAATAGTGAGTGGTACCGGAAGAATAAAGGGGATGGTTGTTATATTTGAGGGGTAGTCGTTGGACCGTGAAACGCCAAACTAAACGCTCACTGATCGACCAAATATTATAATGCTATATCATATTATAGTCCCCTGCAGGCGCATGAAAAAAGGAAAAACTTATACTTAAACGGTTGGGGATGTTACAAATGTTATAACAGTGGGGTTGGTTGAGAGAGTGTAGAGGGCAAAAAGGAGCCATCATGGTGTGGATGCTACTCTCTTCCTCCCTCTCTCTCCTTCTCTTCCTCCCCCTTCACCGGTAGTCAGATAGACGATGGAGGTCTCTCTCGCGTTTATAAACGCAGAGGGGAAGGTACGATCCCTCGAACGCATCTGCCCCATTATCCCTGATGGTATATCCCGAGGTATACACTGGACCATTAATCCTCACTAAACGACAGCCATTTTGTATCTAAACTGGATTGCCAACTCACTAACTGGTTTCGAGGACATTTAATAGACTGTACGAGGGAAGCCTATTATGGCCTACCTCGTGCCTATAGCATTATCCTGTTTGTGTTTTCAAATAATTGACCTGAAAAAAAAAAAATTATTTTTTTTCCACTTTAAATCAATGTTTAAAAATTAATAAATTAAAAAAAAAAAATTTCATCAATTCATTAATTATTCATCCATTTGCTTATTAATCATCCTCACTATCGTGTGATTAAACTCATTCACTTTGATTGAAAAAAAAAAAAAGAAAAAAAGTCCTGAGGAGAAAATTATTCCGTATGCTGTGAGCGTATCCGTGAATTAGGCAATTAGGAGTCGTCACGTTCACATAAGCAAAATCAGTTGGCTCCTGCCGGAATCGAGCGATCACACGTTCAAGTGAGACAGATATAGACAGTAAGAGGAACAAGGGTAAATTGAGATAGAGAGAGAGAGAGAGGGAGAGAGGGTGATGCTGGTTTGATATATCAGGGGATAACGTTGCTATTGGTCAGACGAGTCGAGTGGTAACGCCCATTGTAGTAACGCCCGTTGAATAACCAAGTAGTGATGGTATTGGTTGAGAGATGTTGTACCAGTGGCTGGAAGTGGTCGGTTAGTATTCGCGGGGGCGGCGTCGAGGTCGCGAGGTGGTGAGCTTTTCTTGCTTCACAGCTGCACGTTTATACCGAGACTGGCGTAATCAGTGCCGTTTATGCGGCAGCAGTGGCAAGCCACGCGCAACACAGTATCAAAGGTTTTTGACAAATTTATTTATAGTTTTTTTGTTCAATTGTTCCGTTCATTTAATTATTTATTGTATAGTGAAATAGAGTGTGTGATTTTGAAGGGATGTGAGACGTAGATGGACTCGGTGGTGATGATAGCAGTGGAGATTAAAACGATTAGAGTGAATTATGATATAATTGTTATTTTATTGGATAGACTTATTAGTGTTAACGAATGGCGAGTGAAAGGTGGTGGCTCAAAGAGTCTCGAGCATGAGTAACGTTGAAGGATTGTCCCGACAAGGGGCAAGCACTAATCCTACACCCGGTGGTCTGTCGGATGATGCTGATATGGCTAGTCCAACGTCAGCCTCAAATCCAAAACCAAGGAGTGGTAAAATTAATTTCAGTGTTGATGCACTTCTCAGTGGTACTAAAAAATCACCAGTTAATTTTTCAACACGAAGAAGTATTGAGAATGGCGATGATGGGGGGAGTGATGTGTCGGAGAAGAGCAGTGAGATGCAGGATGAAGCTAGAAGATATCGTGATTATTTGATAATGGAGCAGGAACGTCAAAGAGGACTGCAGAGTCGTGAACTTTTGGCTAGGCTGAGTCCATTGGGACCCAGTGGATTATCGGGGTTTGCTGGTTTACATCATTATCATCATCAGGCACGTTGCAATGCAGCAGCAGCAGCAGCAGCAGCTGTTGCTGGAGATGTCAAGAGGACGAATACCGAAAGGCAGGATACAATAACTGTTAAGGATTTTTCGAGAACAGGACTCCATGATGAGTCTTCATCACCCGTCGGCCTTGCTGATGACAGACTCAGTGGCAATTCAAGTGGTACATCACCAAAACCATTGCCACGTAGAAATGAAGATGATGATTTGGATGATGATGATTTAGATGATGAAAGAATCACCTCAAATAGATCGATATCTCCAATAAGACGAGAAATTGATAATGACAGGAGTGATTCTGAAACACCAAGATCACTGGAGGGTGATGGTAGTTGTGAGAGACTCATGGATGTTGGTAGTGGTTCAAGATCAGAGGATCTCAATGTTATGGATTCAGACTGTGAAATGGAACGTGAAGTTGAGGTGGCGCGTCATGAGAAAGAAAAATCAAGTCCCGTTGTACCACAACCAATACATCCAGTTCAGAGGCCAACTGGACCTTATTTGAGTGGACCAACACCAGGATGGTCGACCACTGGTTTTCCACATTCCTTGGCTGGTTTCGCGTGGCTACCCCCACCTCCACATCCGCATAATCCCCATGGACATCTGTATACGCCCCAGGGTGGACCAACCAGTCCCAATGGTGAGTTACGCCCCCTCTAATCACTATTATTAAACGTCATTGTTGATACTTTTTTAGACTCTCAGGGAAAAAAAAATAGCAAAATACAAGGATACACTAGCTTATGAAACAACCATATCACGATCATCAGTACCATCAGTATAATATTTTTTTTTTTCTTTTTCATTTATTTCAACGTCTCCTTCTGAAATTTCGTTGGAAATTTATTCAGGCGACTGATCAAGACTTTTTATACAAGTTAGTATATCTCACTAGTCCAACCGGTGGGAATTGAACCCGTGTCCGCCGCGTGTGAGCTATTGATGAACCCACTGCGCCAAACTGCCGGCTGTATCAGTATAGTATTGAAGTAAATTAGTAGAAAATTAGATAAGGAATGGCAAGTCAACAATCTGCCTTGATTCTTGGACAAAAATGTATCCAAGTTTTTATTCCTTTTATGTATACGCGCGGGTAATAAAAGGAAAAACTCTTTCTTTAAAGGTTTCGACTAAACTCTAACGACGAGTAGGTACGACGTGTCGAGAAACTCGAGTTTTTCCAAGAAAGAAATCACAGCAGACCATTCGCGGGATTCTCGATAGTGTCCGCGATGGAACGTTGTCACTCTTACATGGGTATTTACTGTTTGTCCAGTGTTATATGTACATGTTGTCGAGTTTTGTATGTCCACTTGTGGTTAAAATACGGATGAAAGCCATTATTATTATTTCTAACCGAGAGTGTCATATCGATGATTCTTCAATTTTTTAAAATTTATTTTAACATTTTTATTCAATAAATCAACTCATAATAAATGATATGATTAACAAAGTCAAACAAAACACTTGAATGTCATGTATCGTGATGTCTAGTCGTTAAAACAATCTCCGACAGGTCTTCCGACGTACGAGGATCGTTTATAACTGTGATGCACACGCGGCATTCTACACACAAACTCCGTCCGGTCTCTAGAGTTAGTCCAAGAATAAATTAATGAAGTAAAAGACCTCACCATCTGATTCATTTATATCTTGTGGATATATTTGTACATGTGTCTAATGATGTTTTCAAAACTATTTATCATCCTGCCCATTCATAATTACAATTAGGGTGCTTAGTCAATATCAATTGACAACATAATTCACAATTGTATTATTTATTTGTACATCAGTTGACTAAAAAATTCTACATTTTGTTAAAAATTGTATTGAAATAAAATTTGAAAAAAAATACACAAATATCCCAGAGTTGCTTATGCAAGAGGCAATCCCATGTAATTTGTATCCCGGATGAATCTTGATGCAACTCGATCGGTTGGTGCTTATGTACTTGCGACGTTTCTCTGGTACCCGTGTGGTAATTAACGGGAATTAATTAGCGTAAGAAAAGAAAAAAAAACAAACACTCGTGGACAATCCGTTGAGTCTCTGAATGGCGATGCGGCCTCTGGTATACTCAGTAGATACACTGGTATATGCGAGTTAATTTGCCGCAATAGGTATTAGTAAATGTTTTATTATACTACTCAATTTGATAAATCAGTGTAGTTGAAAGAAATTGATAAATAACCATGGATGTACCGACGTGGGAGATAGGCCACCAAATCGCACCTGTACTTTTCTTTCGAAAAATCCTATAGTTGTTGATTCTAAAACAGAAATGAATGAAAAATTAGTTTTAAAGAATTTTAAAAAATTATTGCATTTGGTTAAAATGCTAATACCTTGATAAAATATTCTCCAGGTGACCTGAGACTACCAGGACCAGGACCAGGACCCGTGAGGTGTACCTTGAGAAAGCACAAACCCAATAGAAAACCAAGAACGCCTTTTACAACTCAACAACTGCTGTCTCTTGAAAAAAAGTTTCGTGAGAAGCAATATCTGACGATAGCAGAGAGAGCCGAGTTTTCATCGTCTCTTCATCTCACAGAAACTCAGGTAACTAGACAAATCAAAATAAATAGAACATTTTTTTTTTTTTTTGGCTCATGCCTGTATATTGTACAAGCTGAGAACCGTTATCGAGTAGACTATATAGCGTGTCGTAATACACTTTGCTCATTGGTAGGCAATGTATCAGGCAAAATGAACCTTCGTAGCATTCATTTGCTTAGATAAGCCAACCTCTGCCCTCCCTCTAAGACAAGGGGTGTGATGGTATATACTCTGGGTATAATAGAGTGCCTTAATTCACCTGCAACTGAGAATAAAAAAAAAAACAATCAGAGTCATGTCTTGAGGCATTAGACGTTAAATTGATAAATTTAGAGTTTATTTTTTAATTGAAAAAAATTAGGATAGGCTCATGAGATAATTTTAAATCTTTGTATGATTTATTTTCGAGATTAATCTCCTGTATCAATTTTCTCTACATCTATTTGAATACTGTACTTGATAAATCTAAATTTATGGGACAATTTTGTGATTCCAGGTGAAGATATGGTTTCAAAATCGTCGAGCAAAAGCGAAAAGACTGCAAGAGGCAGAAATTGAAAAATTGAGATTATCAGCAAGACCATTGCTACATCCAAGTTTTGGTACTAGTTTGATGTTTTCAGCTGGTGTTGGAGCTCCTGGTACACCAGGAGGTGTACCACCATTCATAGCAGCAGCTATGGCAAGGCATAGTCATGCTGCTGCTGCTACTGCTGCCATGTTTATGGGCCCACCTGGTCATCGACCATGAGCCAATTTAGCATCGATGGCATAATGAAGAAAATGAGAGAGAGAGAGAGAGAGAAAGAGAGAGAGAGAGAGAGAGATTTGAAAAAAAAAAATAGAGTGGAAAAGTGTGAACTCTCGAACTCGTGTATTTAAATTGATAATTAATTTATGTAAATAATGTATATAAGTCTCACACTGGAGTATGTAAATAATAATTCAATAAGTGGAAAATGTCGTTTGCTCGGTTAACCTATAGATCTTTTACACGCTTGCGCCTTATAATCAACGACGTGCGATCGAGAGGGATTTTATGCGACAGGCAAATGTACTGGGGCAATGTGTACAGTTTAATGGTAATCAGGCGTATATGTCAAGTTACAGCCGATTGGTATATTGTGATGTATTGAATATAAAATGCTAGTTAAATTGGCTTGTTTGATTGGCAAAGCGTGTAAATAGATCATTGATTAATCATAATGAACAAATATGTAAATTCAGGTGCGATTATACTTAAAATTTCAATAATGAGAGGGAGAGAAATATCATGGAATGAATTAACAATTGATGACTGATTATTATCAAATTCCAGAAAATACTGAGATATGTATAAATGTAATATTATACAGTTTTATTCATAAAAGAATGAAGATAACAAAAATGTAAAATACATTCTGGAGGTTCTGGAGTAATAAATTACAATTTCAATATTTAATTGAGCCTTGGTGTATACTTAATCTGACGAGAAAATTCGTAACAAATTGGTGCAATTATTCTTCAACTAGTTGGGAATGAAAAAAAAAAAAAAATTGAATTTAACTGGCCGTGTGGGAACGACATTTGCAGGTAAGAAAAGTACATTTTGAGAGACGAGTGGGGGATAAATAATGAAGTAAAAATCATGAATTCGCGTCATACATTTGTATATACTTTGGTATTTTGATGGTAGAATGCATGTTGGAATAAATGACGAGAGGGTGGATAAGTGGAAGGAGGCGCCAATACATTTTATTTTGGCATTAAACTCAAACACAAATGTTTACCTTATATGAAATTTATGGATGCGTTGATCACTGAAAAATGGTCGCATATAAAACGCAAGTAGGCGAGGCGGTGGTGTGCGCTGACAATTAATTAAAGAATAATTTCTTGTCTTTTGAGATATACCAGTGGCGGTGTATAGGGGTATCGCGTCAAGCCGTTTACAGTTGGCGGCCAATTATACCAAAGGACAAGAGTGGAATACCAAACAGGTATGTGAGAGCGACAGAAAGAGCTAAGAAAACCCGGCGGGGCCAGAGTGCAGCACACGCGTAGGTTACGTTGTGCGTGGAGGATTCAACAAGGAGGATTCTTTTCACTTGTTAGTATAGCCGCCTCGTTAAAACTCCACTTTACCGATTATTTCTGAATAAATAAAATACTCGACTCTACTGCTATCCATTCATCTGCTCTAATCAACACAAAATACCCCAAAAAATTCACTTTTATTTCCTACACGGAGAGAAATTTTTGGTAAAAATTACCATCCCATTTAACAATTTATTAAAATTTAATTTTACATAATAAAATTTGGATGTATAAAAATGAAATTTTATTTTTCGTTTGAGAAATATTGCCCTGATGAGAATAAATTATGTTCAAGTTGGTTTAAATTTTACCCTTCCAGTGTAGTAATTTTTTTCTAGATTTCAATAAAAATTCTAGGGTTGATTAGTCAATTTTACCATTCTACCTGGATAAAAATTACCCTGACAGTACAGTAATTCCTATCCTACCGTCAGGGTAATTTTCATCCAGACGAATAGTAAAATTTACTAACCAAACCTAGAATTTTCATTCGACTCTAGGCAAACATTACTACGCTGGAAGGGTAAAATTTACCACAACTTGGACATAATTTATTCTCATCAGGACAATATTTCTCAAACGGAAAATAAAAATTAATTTTTATAAGTCAAATTCTATTGTTTAAAATTTAAAATTTTACCAATTTCCAGTTAGAAAAGAAGAAAAAATTTATGGAACAACACATTTACCAAACGGAATGTCAATTTTTACTAAAAATTTCTCTCCGTGTATAGTTTTCATTGATCCACTATAATGACCCATAAAATATATTTCATTCAATTTGACATGATAAATTTAAAAAAAGAAAAAAAACGTCCGTTTAATAATGCAATTTTTTTAAAAAACGAAAGAAAAGGTGTACGTGTATAAAATTGGCATTTAACGCGTGAATCGCTGGAATAGGGGTCTCTCATTCGGGGTTTATCCAAATTAATTGGTCGTAAATTAAGCCACGGCATTGAGAGCAAGTGAGAGAGTGAATATGGCTGGACGATGAGGAGTGAGAGATACATGAGCACGGGAATATAAGGAACTCGATGAGTGCAAGATGAAGAAAAGACGGAGAGAGGTTATAAGAAGAGACTTATAGAGAGAGAGAGAGAGAGAGAGGGATTGAGTGCGGTGTGCTATCGACTGCGGGGACAGTAGCGCATCGACACGCCATTATGTGGCGGCCGGGACTAATTTATACAAGCTGAGAGAGAGAGAGCGAGAAAGAGAAAACAGGGGATGACACAGACACACACATGAGGTAGTTAAATGAGCGAGTGAGGTAAAAGATCGGTGGCATCGCGCGAGGCATTAGGGAAGGAGACCCCTAATTGGAAGACCCGGCCCCCAGTCGCACCACAACTGCATATCCTCGTGTATTTAGCTGTGTGTAACGATCCACTTGAATTCGTGTATCCAACAAAATTGAGACGGTTATGTATACCATATAATATATACTCAGTAGCTGATAAGGTGCTTTCAAAGTGGCGGTTTAAGGAAGGGATTTGGACAGTTGAAAATAGAACTTGGGCAGATATGATTTTTTTGGTTTCGAATAGACTTCTGAATTGATTGGTATGGAAACTTACTTATGATTCATGTACGTATGATAACGTACAGCATTGGACCATTGTAGGACTTTTTTTCTTACTTTGATAGCATCATTTCTACTGTTAGAGCATAAAAAATACAAACTTTCTTGTTATTCTCCAATTCGCCTTTTCCGTTGCAGCAAGTATGTGACTCTTCAACAATCTTGTCATTATCACAAGTTGCAGAGAGTTTTTCAGTTTTTGAATTTTAAATTCAACGCTGATGTTATCTTCAGTGGAATAAGCTCCCCACCATATTTTTCTCTCATTTGCAATGGGACCTAGAGGGAACATTGTACTTGTCCAATGTATTTAGGACGCTGCTAAAGTTTGACAAATTTTGTTGAAAGTGATCGATTTGAATAAATTTGGTGAATATTATCCGAATTTATTCAAGAATACCAAATTACCTCCAGATATAGCAAAGTTCGGCGAGAATTGACTTCTCAAAACAAATGTGTACGCAGTTGTCAAATTGACCAAATTAAACAAATTATAACTACATTTGGCAAAATACAGCAAATTAGAACAAAATGACACAGTCTCAGAATATGACTTTGTTTAGCAAAATCAGGCAGAATCGGGTGAACTTCAAATAAGTAATGCAAAATGTGAGTATCACGGTGTTTACGGGTTCCCACTTTAGTTTTAAACTTCTTGCGTTAGATAAGGTTCGCTCATAAAAAAAAACCTGTTGAAGGGTTAAGTTTGAACAAGGGAGCTTTCCCAAAATGATTTTTCAAATAAAAGTGTGACTTCTTTCGAAAAAGAGCACATGATGGTCTAACGAAACTCATTCGAAAAGCACACGTGGCAATGTTTTGAAGCTGTGGAACTGCAGTTTTCCATGGCATCGCCAAAAAAAACCAAAGGTTCATGATACCGTCTAATTTTTAAAATAAAGTACTTGCTTCGTTGATGAGTGAATTAATTTTGAAATTTTTTTTCTCTCAAAGACCAGAAAGAGTTACACCACTTTGATAAAAAAATTATTTTGTAATTTGGAGGATGAAGATACCGATATTTTACCAAAAACTTTTTCGTTTCGAGTTTGAAGAAATTTCAACGATGATCGCAAGAGAAATTTTGTCTGGTGCAAGAGAAATTAATTCATTCGTGAAACAACCTCAGCTTTACTCAACAAGCTTCATGGCTAGAACTATAAAGTTAAGGGGAGACGTCGGTGAAATAAAAAAGTCTTAGCTCAGCCTCAAGAGCCATCGGACGGCTTTTGTTATATGAAGGTATATATGTAAAAGTAAAAAAAAATCCGGACCCGACCCGTTTCGCCCCGTCTATCCACCAAAAACGTCATTTTTCACGTTTTCAGACTAAAAATGCTCCTTGAACTACAGTTTTTATCCGATTTTAACTTTTTTTTTTTTTTAAATGTTCTTTATACTCGGACAAACAAATCTGAGTATCCGTTTTGATTTATATGTATTTGATCGCGAAAAAATGATTTTTTAAGTTTTTGACTATGTTTCCTTTCTTCATTTTTTGCAATTTCACGTTTTATTGTGTTGTCATTATTTTGTCATACGATTCCAATTACATATGATTGCAACGTGCAACAACAAAAAAATACGTATTTGAGCATTTTCTAAAAAGGAGAAATATGATCAAAAACTTAAAAAATCATTTTTTCGCGATCAAATACATATAAATCAAAACGGATACCCAGATTTGTTCGTCCGAGTATAAAGAACATTAAAAAAAAAAAAAAGTTAAAATCGGATAAAAACTGTAGTTCAAGGAGCATTTTTAGTCTGAAAACGTGAAAAATGACGTTTTTGGTGGATAGACGGGGTGAAACGGGTCGGGTCCGGATTTTTCTTTATTTTTACATATATACCTTCATATAACAAAAGCCGTCCGATGGCTCTTGAGGCTGAGCTAAGACTTTTTTATTTCACCGACGTCTCCCCTTAAAGGAAAATCCAGTTTCGAGAACTGAATTTTTTAATTTGTCACATAGCCAATGATGAAATGCTCCTTGTCAAAACTTGAAAAACAATACTAATAACGATTAACTTCCTATCTTTTTACTGCGAATCCTTGCAAAGCCACTTTTTTCACTGCAAAGGTAAATAATTTACAGTCAGTAAGATTGACACAACACTAGTGACATGACGATTTTCAACCCTTAACCTAACATTCAATGGTTATTTCGGTAGAAAATCATTTGTACCTTATTCCTACATTTCCCCATGGAAACTTCCTTATTTCTAGCATTTAAAACTTGCATGGAAATCTTCTCATGAGAATATAATACATTTTTTGAGCTACACCTATCAAATAGATAGCCCATGCCGAATTAATGCAAATTTCATCTTTATTGAAGAAAAAAAAACCGTTATTAGATAATACTATCACCTACAAAAATCAAATGGTTTGCACACTTGCTTTTTTAATTAGCAAGATTCTAGTAATTTTTGAAATACAAGCGATCCGAGATCATTTGAAGTAATCAAATAAAAGTCACGAATGATTTTGATGGGTATATAAAAAAGATAAAGAAAACAAATCTCATAATCCGTCGAAGTTTCAACGGTATAAGTACCACAGGTTCCATTTATTTATTTCAGGAATAATTATTGCATGGAGAAAGAATCTCAAAACACTGATTAGCACCAACGTCCGTGAGATGCACGTATGAAAATATTCACGGAATTTTTGCAGTTGATTCCGCAGATTTTTTTGCCTCCAATTCCACCGGAATTCGGGACCGGTTTTCATGGAATACATATATTCCATGGTTTTTTAAATCGAATTATTTCGAGAATCAATTTTTTCGCGGGTGAATTCACGGAATTCCGTTTTGAAAGAATTTTTTTAGAAGTTCCACGAAGAAAATATTCATCGAAGAAAATCTGTGAAGACGAATTTAAACGAAAGAAATTCCACCCACCAATCCGCCAAGAAGAATTCCAAGCAAAAATTCTTTCGAAACGGAATTTCGTGAATTTATCCGCAAAAGATTATTCCATGGATAAATTGATTTTCAAAATAATTCCATGAAAAATCCATGGAAAAATATTTCATGGAAATCGATCCCAAATTCCGGTGGAATTGGCCACGAACCAGTCCGTCGATAATGTAGATTCGCTCTTTTTCGGTGGGTTAGTCGCGCTAGTTCAATTCCGGCGAGTTCCTCGGGTTCGTTCGATTCCGGCGAGTTCCTAGTGTTCGTTGGACTTCGACGAGTTTGTCGGTTTCAGCGGGTTTGTCGGTTTCGGCGGGTTTGTCGGTTTCGGCGGGTTTGTCGGTTTCGGCGGATTTCGGCGGGTTTGTCGGTTTCGGCGGATTTCGGAGAGTTTGTCGGTTTTGGGGGTTTCGGCGGGTTCCGCGGATTTCTCGATTTTGGAGACTTTCTCCGAATTGTCGGCTTTCTCCAGTCCATCCATTTTGGAGACTCCGCATAGGTTAGGACGACGGTGGTCATGTGTGATTTTGAAATAAGTAAAAAATGTTATGTAATATTTAAGGTACATTGAAAGCTATTAGTGAGGTTAGGTGAACAAATTTGTTTGAAATCTTGAAAAGTGATGGAAAAATTGGCATAAACCCTCAGATTAATTTTATATAATAATTAAAGGGTTTATGCAGTGTTCTTGATGTCACTTTATGATCTTCAATGATATTTATATAAATTGTTGGATGTAACCTAGCACTAGGCGGTCACGCAAGAGGGAGTGAGATGCACAGGGGATTAGAAAGAGATCGTTGTCATGCAATCATCTCTTGAAATTTATTGTGCAATATATCAACGCGAAAAGTTGGGGGAATCAATCAGGAATTGTCGACTGAATATCGCTTTTCACCGTGGTAGGTTTTTTTTTAAGGGTCACTCGTCAATTTCTTTTGTGGGCAAATAACTTCCTGTAAAAATCATTGAATTTTATCCCACTCCCATTTGACCGTGTATATTTTCAATTAATAATATTTTTTCCATCCAACGCTACAAATTTATTGAAAAATTTGATAAAATGGAAAGAAAAATGCTTTTCCAGGTGAATTTAACCCATTAGGGGGTCAATCGTGGAGGCTGAAGCTTTCAATGTACCTTAAAAAAATGTGATAGAATAGAAAAAATTATTATTTTCAAGGAGTCATTTCAATTTCAGAGGGAGAATCTCATCAATGATATATATATACTTTCTGATATATTTATTAAACTTTATATTTCTTGACAAACAAAACTCAATACAAACTGTCAATTTTCAATATCTTGAAATGTAGGCAAACGTAATGAATTATCCTAAGATTTTTTGATATCAATTTTAATTAGTTAAAGAACACGTTTCTGTTCTCTTTTTTCATATAAGGAATAAGGAAAGGACTGAATATATGATAAAGACACTTTCAGATGTTATTTATCTTTCGAATTGTCTTTCCCATCTGGGCTCTCTCTCTCTTCTCCTCCCTTCGAAGCAACGGTTGCACTCATAATATTTGGCTGAACTTGTGTGCTCACGTTCATCACAGGAGCTGATGCTGGGGATAGCATCGCTGGGTTGAAAGTTCTCATCAGTTGCTGTTGAAGAGCCATTTGTTGAAGAAAAAAATTGGCTGGATAATTTGATAAATCCATCGTAGGCAGAGCTGGGCCACTAGCTACAACAAAATATCAATGTATTCCCATAAAAAATAAATTTTTCATGATAATTGAGCAAAATTACCTGTATTGCTTGCTTTCTTATGCTCAGTTTTCTCAGCATTACGTTTTACTTTTTTCCTGACAAGCTCAAACTCATCTAGACAAACGCAGTCTGAAATATAAAATATGTAAATATTTTCGATAACAAGAATTATTTTCATTGCTGTCAAAAGTTTTTACCTGAATCATCACTGTCATACTCTGGTTTTCCAATCTTCCTTCTCTTCTCTTTCTTGATGGAACCTGGGTCAATCATTGGAAATGTGTTCCTGTTATAAAAATCATCGTTGAATCGTCTACGATTGACTTGATTGTAATCTCTGAGGACTCCATTGCTATCTCCTGGTATGAAATGATTTGGGTTGAAGTAATTTCCTTGACTTCTATTTTCATTCTGTGGTGTTTCTGGTTTTTTATAAGCATACTTCATAACTACGTCATGAATTTCATTTCTCATTATCAATTTGGATTCAGGTGGAACACCTACTACATGTTGTAGAAGAGAGTGGAAGAATGTCATGTCTTCAGATTCTTTTTCCTGTTTGTTAGGGGAGCCGTCTGGCTTCAGTGTTGCCTGGTTCATGGTTTGTACCGAGGGAGAAGAGGTTCTCTGGGTTTTGTCAGATTGTTTCCCTAAAGTTGATGTGAATAGTTCCTCGAGGTTACTGCAGGTGGTTTTTGGTAGGCTGGCTTCTTGTAAAAACGATAAAATTTGATAATGTGGCCAATTGGGGGAGTAAATTTCTTTTTTTGCAATAGCTGAATCAATTTTCTTTGTTTCTCTCTTGAATTTTGATTTGATGGAGTCCCACGTATCTTGAACCACGTTCTCTGGAAGAAATAGTTAAACCATTTATAGACTCACTGAATTCAGGGGTGAATTGGTGAACCATAAGAAGTCGAAAAATCGTCATTTTACAGGAGAGCCAAAAAAACCTAAATCCCGAGTTCCCGTCTTAATTTGGTTATATTACAAAATGCACCGTATTTCTGACAGAAACTCATTTTCGAAGAAAATCGACTTATTACGGTTTATCAATTCACGCCTCAATTGTTTCATTGAAGAGCAGCAATATTTTGAATGTAAAAAAATGAGAATTCTTTGAAAGAAAGTTTCTTGGAAGTCCTGGTAAACACGCATATGAGAATAATCAACGGACAATCAATAATAAAATCAATAACGAACCGTCATATATTTCTTGATACGGGCACCGAAAACTATCATAAAAAAAAAATCGACAACTAAACACAAAGTTACGAGTTTGAGGTTAATTTTTGATAAAAGAATGACAGGTAGATCAAGTTCTCAAAAGTTATATGACGTAATTCCCCTGACCGAGGGTTTTCAATTTCGTTGAATTTTTTATATCGTATTTCAAGTTTTCAAAATATCTTCTACCAAAAATTAGTATTAACGTTTACTTACTGTCTTCTCCTAGTATAGCGGCAATCGATTCCCAAGTATTAGACTTGAATTTGGTATTATAATAAAATTCGTTTTTGACTGAATATAAAGCAGGGTGCTGCTGAACTTGTTCGATAATCCTCTGTTCCGTTTCAGTTGACAATTTGGCTTTTTGCGTATTTTTCTTACGTGGCATTTCTTGAAAACTCACTTGCCAAGAGATATTTTCTTCAACTTTGATCTATTGTTTGTTTCCCCAAATGGTGTTGTGCGTGATTCATTTTAATAGCTGTCGGTACCGGTGAAAAAAACAAAACAACTGCCGGTTGATTCCAGTCGGATCTCCTTACTGCGCCCTCTGGACGTGCATATGAAGGTACTAGAAAAATAGTCTAGGGACCCCAGGGATATGTGGTATTGCGCCTATTCTGTCCAGTGCACGTTGGATAATATTAATTTTAATAGTAAAGAAATTATTTTCGACAGTTAATTATATTTTACGATTTATTACCATTGAATTGTGCATTCAATAGAATTTTTTGAATTTTTTTTGTTTCACACCCCCTGCTAACTAGGGGGAGTTTTTTAAAAAAATCATTTTTAGTTAAATGACGCATACCAAAAAATTAAAAATATCGTACCATTGTTGACCATCGGCCAAAGAATCGATACCAATCTGATTTTTTTAATTAGCCCCCCTACCCCCTGTCAACTCTGGTGAACTGTATGCGACCAATAGCAGTACACGGCATGACGTCATGATCTCCATCAATATAACCCATGTGAAAATGCTTCAATCCTTCAGACAGATTTTACCAAACAACGACAAAAGGCTCTGGCGCTTCTTCAAATATCAGTTTTAAATAGATAAATAATTCAAGTTCCGTGTTAAAAAAAAAAAGAAAACTACAATAAATTCAAATTTATTTGTGTGTATTTGACGAAGATTTTTCAAAACCTTTTTTTCATACCAACGAAATGTCACAAAGACAACGTGATCGACCCACGTATGGACAGTATCATTTTCTTTTTCCGGGGATTCGCAACCGAGACAAGGATTTCGAGAGTTATCTCAGGATGACAGTTCAAACTTTTGATTATATTTTAGATAAAATCAAAGAGCCCATGAGAAAGGAGTGGTGCAATCTCCACAGCCGACCGATTTTTCAGGAGGAAAGATTGGTGATAACCATAAGATTTTTGGCTACTGGACAGAGTTACGGATCTCTAGCCGTAGCATTTGATATCGGATTATCAACTGTCTCTGCAGTAGTTATAGAGTGTATGGAATTTATTTGGAATATTTTCCAACCTATACATATGCCTTGCCCAAGTCAACAAGATTTGTATAGAATATCAGAAATTTTTTTTGAAAAATTTCAATTTCCTCACTGTTTGGGAGCAGTAGATGGACGACATATCAGGATAAAAAAACCAGCACGTTCGGGAACCGCACACTACAATTTCAAAAAATTTTTCTCCGTAGTTCTGCAGGCTCACGTTGATGCTGATTACAGGTATGTTACGATAGACATTTGTCGTTATGGATCACAGAGTGATGCGAGTATCTTCAGTTATTCTAAGCTCAAGAGAGCCTTAGATGGAAAATTAATCAAGATACCGGAAGAAAGACGACTACCATCGTCCACCATTACAGCTCCATATTATCTAATTGGTGATGGAGCATATCCACTTTTGGACATCATGATGAAACCTTTTCGAGGAAATAATTTGCCAGACGAAGAGGCGAATTTTAACAAGAGACTTTCGAGAGCACGCGTAGTGGCAGAGAATGCATTTGCAAAAACATCTCAAAAATGGCGTATTTTTTATACGACAATTCAAGTAGATCTCGATACTGTGGAAAAAATCATCAAAACTACATGCATCTTACATAACATTATATTGGATTTGCAATCAATAGAGAAGGACGTTGCAGAATCTTCCGAAAACGTTATATATAATTATGGAGAAGGAGATATTATGGATAATGATGAAGAAAGAGATGGTATATACAGTGATGTTCATTCTGATCCATCTAAAAAAGGTAAAGAAGTGAGAGAGAAACTGGTACAATA